>BMAO01023807.1:0-17967 GCA_019973975.1 Trichonephila clavata | reverse complement strand
TTTTTGATAAGAACCATATTAAGGATTTTGGTCGAAATTCTCACTGTTCAATATGTTCACGAATGAATGGGTCGAATTATCTGCTAGCAGTTCCAGGGCACCCATAAAATTACCATTATGAGGAGAACCAAAGACTTCCTCGGTACCTTTAAATGCTAAAACTCTTATAGCCAAATACTGTCCTACCGCAATACACGTTTGAGGACATTGTGGTAATATTATATTGTGTATCTTTTATTAATTGCTCCTGTAACTGTTTATCTAACAAGGGGAGGGCACGACTAAGGAAATTCATTTGGGGACGAGATTTTGTGTAGTAACAGTATTCCTTTAGGTGGTTCAACCGTCAATATAATAGCGCCGAATAGATAGTCAGTTCCGAAGAAATAACCTTCGAAATTCATACTTAGCTTTTTATACAATTAAGGTTTTTTTTTCAGCTCCAGCGATGCAGTGGCATAGGTGGTAGAGCACCTGCATTCCGCGTGGTCTGTCAGGGTTCGAGTAGAGCGATAGACTTGCTTTGTTTTTTTTTTCGATTCATTTAATTATTTTATTATTAAATAAATTTATTTAAAATAGGCTTATTAAGTATTTTATGTAATTATTTTATATTTTAAAAACTACAACAATTGCTATAATTATATAATACTTTTATTATATTTTATAAAAATATTATAATATTAATTATTATAACATTATTAATAAATAATATATATTATAAAAATATATTATATTAAATGATATTTTATAAAAGTATTTTGTATTTTAAAAAGTAAAATAATTACAAATAGTTTTATAATTAGATAAAAATAAGTTTTATAATATGTAATATTGTTTATGATATTTTATTACTACAATAATTTTATAATTATATAAAATATTTGATAAGAAAAATTATTTAATTGTAAAAATAATTAAATGAATTGAAAAAAAGTAAGTCTACCGTGCCACTAGAACCTGACTGATAGCAAAAAATGCAGATACGCTATCACCTATGCCACTGCATCGCTGGAGCTGATTAAAACTTAATTGTATAAAATGAAATGAATAGTAGGAATTTTGATTGCTATTTTCTCCAAATTGACTGCCCATTCGGCGCTATTACATTGAGGGTTGAATATCCTAAGGCAGTGGTCTTCAAACTGTGTTCCACGGAACCCTGGGGTTCCCCGAGTCACAATAAGAAATCTAGTAGAAATAAATATGTATGCAAAATGGATTCACATTCTCTATGGAGTTATAAGTAACGCAAGTATCTAAAGCTCATCACCCCCTCCCATTCATTAAAACTTAAAATTTCATTTATATATAATAACTTTATTTTGCAAGACTTTAAACTTTTATTACAAAATAATAAATTGTTTAAACTTTATATACTTATATTTCCTACTAGATTGTGAATATTCTATTGTTTACTATCTCGGGTACCACGAGATAATTTTATACTCGTTAGTTAGCACAATGTCTTGCAAACTAAATAGTTTTCTAATGGAAAATGCTCCTTTTTACATTTGTGGAAAACATCACCTATAATGAAGGAAAATGAACATGTTAACAGAGTTGATGTTAAAATCTAAATTTAAGCAAGAACAGCATCTAAATTTTAGGTTGCAAATTCCCTCTCAGCAAAATACACGAGATTTCCCACACATCTATGAACAGTTTTATGCCATTCAGAACATTGTGTTTAAGTGAAATATATTTCTCAACGTAAGTGGCTACAAAAACAAAGTATAAAAGCAAATTAAACTCAAAATAAGTAATGCGATTGCACTTAATCTCAACAAACCTAGACTTCGACCGTGTGAGAAAAAAGAAGCACATATCTCAGTTACTAAATATAATGCATGGATAGGTGACACTTGAATAAGTAAATTATACTAAGAAAATTAGATTAGAATTTTTTTAATCATAAATGCAAGCACTTTTTTTAATTGCTTTTACATGAAGTGCTGTAACATGATAATCTACTTTAAATATTACTTTGAGACATATTCTTCGACGTGTTTGAAATTGGGTTCCAGGAAAACACTTTCTAGTTCAAGTTGTTCCACGAAAGCACTTTCAAGTTATAGGGGTTCCGTGAGTTGAAAAGTTTGAAGACCACTGTGCTGAAGGAGTACTGCTAATACACAAAGTCTCGTCCCCAAATGAATTTCCTTAATCATGTGCTCCCCTTGCAAAACAGACTTATTTTCCTTTCGTATCAATCAAACTAACACTGAATTTTTATGTTCAATAGAATTTTCCTGTTTTTTAAGCAACTTGTTAAGTGTTTCCTATCAGAAAAATCGGTTGTGTATTGAGAATTTGTTTTAGAAAAAAGTTTGCAAGTCAAACAAAAAACACTACCAATACTAGTTGAATAATAACATAGCCATGATCTTTCCAGCACTTGTCCATTTTAAAGTTTTTTAATGAAATGATTATTCGAAAATGATCTCTTTTGTTCTTTGTATTCTCTTACCGCAACAGAATATATATTGTTTGGATTTTTATTTTGAAAATAACTCATTTCATGTGAAAGGATGCAATCAATAAAATTATTACTTAGTGATTTAAGCCACGAGCCCACGTCAACGTATTTTTTAAACTCAAACGCAACATTTTGTAAACACTTTTCGGTCGAGGCGTTACTGATGTCCTCTGTCTGAACAATATATTTTTTTAGAAGGCTGCTGGTCATCGAGATCTTGCATATTTTCCTCATTAATATTTTCTTGTTGTGTTTCTCGTCGTTTTCCTTACGGTGCTTCGTTTACTATGGCATCAACCGAAACCTAGCACTACCGCCGGTGCACACGGGGCTCTCTGGGTTTGTAGCCCGTATTAAGCCTTATACGGTTAGGATTCCGGCCCTGGCAGTTCAGGTTTTTCTGGGATTCAAAAAATTTTGTTCCAGAATTTCAAAACCTACCTATGCGGAAAAGATGTTCTCTGGTATATAGATAAAAGGGAAAATAAGATAAAATAATTAATTTTTGTGTTAAGTACTACCACAAGGGGGGGGCTAAATTTAGGTAATTGAGTTTTTTTTTATGATAGAAAGTCAAAGTAATTTAAATATCATTTTAGCACAGTAAGGTAAAAAAGCCTTTTAGTGTTTCTAAACCTATTCACTGCCAGGAAAATGTAAAGAGCCAGGGTGTCACGGTTTTATTTTCTTTAAAAAACATGAAATTTAACAAAACATATTAATATTAAGTTACTGATATAATATTGTAATGGTATTTACAGTAATTTTTATTGAAAAAAAAACACTACGAGATAACCCGTAGCTGGCGTTATTGTTGGTATTCTTGTGCTGAATCCCACTTACGAGATATGCCGTAGTTTCTTTCTTTCTTTTTTTTTTTTTTTACAATAAATATCTCCATATACAAACATTTTCTTTTCGGTTTGATTTTAGAAGCTCGTCACCTAATTTTTTCAGACGACAGTCGGATGTGTAATGTCATGTCAGATTTTCATACAGATGTATAATGATCCTCACTGGAAAAAAACCTATAAGGCGATGGTAGTTGTAAAGTAATAAAAATGGACTGATATAAGTAATAATTAGCAGGCCTCTGGAAAAACCATCCGTTGATTCAAGAAAATCGTTCTACCCTACTTCGAAATCTTCCTGCAGAATGAATACATGTTCTATAACCAAAGAAATCGAGGGAATAGAAAGATGAGAATGCTTCAATCAGTTAGAATGAATCAGTTAGTATGCATTTATTTGATGGCGACGGCAGAGTGAGTGAGTGAGTGAATATTAACGTCCCACTGTTCAGCTACACGAGGGCTTTTGGGGACGGTGTCCGCGTAATTTTGAACCATGGTCAAGTAACGCGGACGACACCTGAGCTGGCACCCCCTCTCCTAACTACCACACCACCATACCAACGGGAGGACGTTTGAGCTCTCGACAGATTTAACGTGCATCGCTCCCCTACACGGAGGGTCTTCAGTAGTACTGGGATCGAACTCATGATACGCTAGCCACGATCCGATGCCTAGACCTAGCCCGATGTCTTTCCTCCTAATCTCTACACTATAGAACAGCGGTTCCTAAACTTTCGATCACCACGGTCCCGGACCCCCAAGATTCTGAACACCCCTCGTTGAATTAATATTCTTGATCGAAATACACGTCTAGTACAGGGATGACCAACGCAACTGACCTTGCGGGTCACTTCGGAAAAACATTATAATCCTGCGGGCCGTATATAAAAACATATATCTTTATATTAGATTTGGACCCTTTAAAACATTTATTGGAGTGAAAATTTAAAACGGAATGAGAAAATTATTATTGTTTTCATTATTTTTATGTATATACAAACATATATAGATAATTTAATAATAATGAAGGATCAAATATACCTAGCTCTAGCAATAAGCAGCGCTATAGAGCTATAGGAATCAAGAGTGATGCCGCGAAGGGTCGCTGCAATGCAGTACTGTTCACTTCTAAGTATTCGAAAAAACAGAAGCAATGTTATAAAATAGTAACAGTTACGGGATATATTTGTTATAAAAAGCTACAGTAAAAACAAAGATATTGCACAAAATAATCGTACTTTGTAAAGTTGTAATGAATCTCGATGGGCCGCAAAATTATTCAAGGCGGGCCACGGGTTGGCCTCCTCTGTTCTCGTACAGTTTTTTCATTGGCGGAAATTTTGTGATCTAGTCTAGAATATGTATCTTTCAATTTTTCTACGAGGCCTTTAAGGGTCTTTAAAAGAGGGACATCTTAACATTAAATGAGAGACCTTCGAAGACCCCCCCCCGAAAAGCGCTGGGTACCCCATGGGTCGGAGGACCAATTTTAGAACCACTGCTAGAACACTATAGAACATCTTTTCCGTTTAGGTAGGTTCCAATTATTAATAATTTATTTATCTCTATATATAACGTATCGCGTTTCCACATCACAGGTCCGGGGTTCTATCCTCGGGCTGGGAAAGGTCGACTCAGCCTTTCATCCCTTCAGTGGGTCGATAAATGAATATCAAGCTTTTTGGGAGACTAAACGCTGTGGGTTTCGCTTCAAACTGACCACCTGATCGGGATATATGCACCTCAGTGCCCAATGGTCACGTATACTGAGATGGGCACAGTAGCCTTGGCCCTCATGGGCTGTTGCGCGCCACTGAATTTAGTTTAGTTTTAGTTTATCTCTATATAATCGTGATCCACATGTATCATACAGAATAAATTATCATTTGAAAAAGGGGGGAAACACGTGTCTCTAAAAACACAAACATTAGGTTTATCTGTTCTCATTTATAATTTCATTCTCGATGCAGTGTATCGTTTATTTTTCGATGGGTCTGTGATTAACTTATTTTATTCGCAAAAGTTCGATGTCGTACTTAAATTGATCAGCTGATCTAAAGCTTTCATGAGTTACAGTTGACATAATATCATTAGGGGGTCTTAAACTGTTTTTGGATGCCGTGTCACCATAGAGTGTTTATTTACGTCGCACTTTGAAGCTATGCTACTGCTATTGGCGACGAACCTCTTAATTTTGAACTTTGGTCAAGTGACGAGGATTACACCGGATTGTCCTCCCATACTCCAAATTTCCACTCCACTCCAATACATCGTTAGTAGAGGAATCTGACGTTTTGGATTATCTCTATGAACATTTATGTGAGAAATTAGCCTAGCTGAGATTGAACAAAATGGAGAAAAAAGAGCTTTTAATTAACTATTAGGTACTTATGTCGGTTATAGGGACCACAAAGCTAAACTTGAGAAAACGTGAAAAATTTCGTTGTGTCATTGTCTTTGTAGTGAATGTATCTTGTTGGATTATGCCACCAATACTCGTGTTGCGACAACACGGAATAGCAGTCGCCAACCCATGGTCTTTATAACCGTTACCTCATTTTAAAATGGTTTAAATGAAAGACGAGGAACTTTTCATTTAAAATCTTTTGTGGGAAGAGAATGGCTACATTTGTTTTAGTGTTGTCTGTTAAATCTGCCATGGCTCAAAGTCATCCCACTGGCATTGTATGGCAGTTTGGAGAGGGGTGACAGCTCAGGTATCATCCTCGTCAGTTGACCAGGGTTCAAAATTACGAGGTCCGTCACCAGTAGCCCTCGTGCTACTTTAAGGGCGATGTTAACAAACACTCACACTCAAGTTCAATTATTTGAACATTCAAACGATCTTTGGTGAAAAAGATCAGTAATCTGCAGCGTTCCATGTGATAATCCATTATTTGGCCACCAACCCGAAAATGAACGATTTAATATAAATACTACTGGGACAATTAAACAACTGGATTAGTCTTAAAAAAATTAGCTTTATTGAAAACTATTTCACGCGGGCGGCAGCATGAGGATTAGGGGAGAGGACTACAAAATCAAGGACATTTAAAATGCGGAAAATTGATCTCAATACTAAAAATCATATTTTTGGATTTTATTTTAAAATTACGTTAAACTCGACTGACAAAAACTAGGTTTAATCCATTTTTACCCAGTTAAGGTTTCTTAAAAAAAACAATTTATCTCGTCTTCAAAGAAATCCTCAAGAAAAATTTAAAAATTGTGCTCAGGGTATAGTGACGAGCAAAATTATATTTTTTAAACAAAATCAAACAAGTTATTGATCTATGCCTGTTTTTCACTACGAAATAGTCAAGATCCCAATCGTCTTCTAACACACTATCTTCTTTAGATATTGTCGTTTGGAAGAAATGAGGATTACTTAAAAATTAGTTTCACCGTAAAATGGTCGCTACTCTACTCTTATTTGTTTTCACTAACCGTTACAATTACAAAAAGAAAAGTTATCTCTCAATTCGTACCAGTATGACATTGATAACAAAATTGATATACTTAATTACTTAATTGATAGAATTTCTCGCTAAATTTTAATGCACTGTTCTTACTAACAACAGTACCACTCAGAATGGTCCGGTGAGCCACATGCGGCCCGCGGGCTGCAGGTTGAGTATCACTGGGCAAGTCCGGGAATTTAATTGTCACACCTTGTAAAAGTCCTCCTATACAGTTCAATAGAGAGATACCAGCGGTAGATCTAATAATTTGGAATTAAATTCTAATGAAGAAGATAACATTTTAGCAGTTATTTTATTCTTCCATTTTTCACCTTTTATCCCCCATGAGGATTTTGAGGTTCAGTTCCAACCAGTTTAAAAAGTCATCACGTTGGTGTAGCGGGGAAGCTTTCGAAATGAAGTGTCAGCTCAAATGCGAAAAATGGTACTTGATTTCGATTCAGAATTACGAGATGCATTACCGGTTTGTAGCTTTAAACCCCTTTCAGCTGAGCTCGGTTTCCTTGGGCATTCTGTCATGAGCTCTTGTCTTGCTTCAAATTGAGACATAAATAATCAATTAATCAAGCAAACAACTAGGTTTGATTTTAATTGAGTGTCCAACAGTGAAGCTGATTTTACTGAGTGTGAGTATATGGGGAAAGAAGAATATTCTTAAATAAATCTCTGAAAAACAAAAACAATAGAAAGCAAAAAATAGGGTCTTTTCAGTGATTGAGCATGGTAACAAAAAGGAATAAATGTTACGAAATTTCTGAGGAGAAAAGGTTGTTTCAAAGAAAACAAGATAACGATTTATGCATGTATAACATTTGCATACGCATATGCATACAAAATTTTTATGTTTTGCATGCGTGTACTCTCAGGGGAGCGCTCCCCTCCTCCCTTCTGATAGCAAGCGCAATCAAGACTGCTTTTCTCAAATTAATACACTTTTTTTATTATTAAATTTTACGCTCAGTAACGTTTTTTATTTCTTCAAAAATTAAGAACTATCAGGATATTTATTTCTGTGGCTCAATACAACCAATGGTTCAATATAATGTTAGCAATCAAATTTTCAAGCTTCGTGAAAAACTTTTCGTACATATATACTACCAAAAGTCCTTTATTTAGAGGTCTTTTTCTCTCTTTTCTTTTTTTTTTTTTTCTTTTTTTTTTTTTTGGTTACCTAAAAAAATTAATTTTGGTTATTGTTGCACAAATATTTGGAAATGTATTAGCCGAACGCGTAATATATCTTATTTTCATTTAAGATTTACATTCGTTGTTATTGCATTAGAACCCCGCTGGCTGAGTGGTAGTGCATCGCGTTCCCACGTCACAGGTTAGGAGTTCAAATTCCGGGCTGGGCAAGATCGACTCAGCCCTTTCGTCCCTTCAGTGGAGCGATAAATGAGTACCGAGCTTGCTTGGGAACTAATAACTGGGGGTTTCGCGTCAGGCTGACCACCTGATCGGAACATCTGCTCATGCACCTCAGCGCCCAAGATCGCGAAAACTGAGATGGGCTCAGTAGGTCTTATCCCTCAGGAGTTATTAAGCCTCTTTCAGTTTGTTACTGCAGAGAACGACCCCTTTTAAAGTAACCCTATCTTAGATTCCCCGGTCAAGATGCAAGGTGCGCCCATGTATGTATGTTTAAATATGTTTAGGGCGAAAACAAAACCGTCATAAATGCAAGCTTTTATTTAAAACTTTGATTAGTGACTTTGCTTTGTCATTTATGGCGTCTCAGGACCCTTAACATATATCTGTGCACTCGAAAAAAACATCCATCTTCAAACCAATGTAACTTAGTAATAAAACAAAACAATCATTTGAAATTTTCATCACGTGATAATCATATATATTTACATTATTTCCCGAATTTTCAGAGAATTTAAGAAAAATTTAAAAAGTTATAAAGAAATAAAAATTGGACATTTTTTTTAAAATATGAAAATTAGTATTTTACACCGCGCGCAGGATTCTGAAGTACAAAACTGATCAAAATTTACAAAATTAATTTTATTTGGTCGAAAAATGTTCACTTTCGAAGTTATACTAACTTTTAAGAAATTTAGAGGGAAAAAAATATTTTTTAAATACAATTATAACGGAAAAATTTAAAGTTTTAAGAAAAAAAATAAATTTAAATTCAAATAAAAAAAATTCTATTAAATTTTTTTTTGAAACTTTTAGTATAAGTTATAAAGAGCCTTATTTTGAACACGGTATGGAATTTCAAATTGATATCATAAATAGTTTTTGAGAAATCCTGCGCGCAAGCTAAAATTTGTTGTTTTGAGAAAAATGAAGTTAAAGATACGAAAGAGATAGGGTTTTTGTTTAAATTTCACTGGTTATTTCTCAATAACTTCCGAAGTTTTTACAGTGTCAACAAAATTTTGGTATCAAAATGCTCAAAAATGTTAATGCTTTAATATATATTTTTTTCAAAAAATTGAAAAATTTGCAATTTAAGAGTCCTTAGAGCCCTTAAAGCTTTGTTGTGATTGACAAATAGCTGTACTTCATTTTAGGCATAATTGAAAATTACTTTTTGTTTAAAAGATTCATGGGAGAGAATTTTTGTTCGCCTGAATGTATAGAATCAAATATTGTGAGAATAACAAATATTAGTTTTAATGCGACGTACGTTTTAAGTAAACTATTCCATGTTATGAGCATTGTATTGTGTGCTTCTATTTTAAGCTGTGTATTGTGTGCTTTTTTTTTATTTGAATAGCTATCAATTTGAGCCAAAAAATTAAATTGGAATTTTCAAGTAAAATACAGGTAAATAGTTTCAGTAATTAGAAAGGGAAACAATTTTACTAGACATAATTACTTTTTAATACTACATAAAAGCTGAAATATCAGGAGCCGCAAATATTTATGCGAAGAAACGCGTTTTTGCCGACCCCTGATCTAACAGGAAAATCTTCTAGCCGCATGAATAAGCTGTTGAGGTTTTCATAAGAGATTACTTGGTTGCAAGGTACATGTTTTTGTGATTACTTGAAACAGAATAGAGGGAAGGGTTGAAAGGGATTTGTTTGGTTGTGAATAAGATTTTATAAATTTGCTGACAATACGCAAAAATTCGTTCTGTGTGATTTTCATTTTCTTTTCCTTTGTTACAGCTGTAATCCTTTAAATGGCAGTGGCATAGACGAAAAAAAGTCTTACGACTTGTTTATAGAATAAAACTTCGTTGTGAGAGAGATAACCGAATTCCGGCCTGTTATGATATCTTTTTGCATAACTCTTATTTAGGGATTTGTTAGAATGTTATATTAAATATGCTTTTTGAAAGTGAATTTTTTAGGATGAACATAATGTATTTACCTTTTCAATTGAATGAGAACTGTCTTTAAAAACGCAAGGTCCATTTCATTTACCAAAATGGTTCTCTGGTGAAATTAGAATTCGATTCGTCAGTGTGTTCGAACGTCTATAATCATAATGATTGATTTATTGTTTATTAACGTCGCACTTCGAAATAACAAGAAGGCTACATGTGAAATGCCCAAGGAGATAGAGCACCCCCAAATGAGCTTAGAACTACAAGCCAGTCCCCCAGGAAACAACCACTCCCCGTACTAAACCTTTATTGATGTGGGTTTTTTTAAGAGTGAGGGAGAAAAGTATATATGAATCACAAAGGAAATATGCAAATAAAACATATGATACAACATGGAATCAAGCTAGCATACCTGAAAACAAAAGAAATAGGTTGACTCGCAAAAAAAAGACAGAAACAGTAGTTTGAAATAAAAGAAAACCAAAAAGAAAGATATAATGAAATAAGAATTAAACCTTCAATTAATTAGGGAATTAAACTCGACAAAAAAAAAAGATGAATTACGAGAACTGAGATAAAAACAAATGTATAAATCCATGTCCAGCTCCTTAAAGATTTTTTGAAAAAACTATTGAATTCTTTCTTAAAGATATCTTTTGCTAATTTAAAACAAAAACCTGACGCGAATATTAATTTTATATAAAGAACTAAAGTATAATTTACGAAAAGTATCTGTAATCTGTATAATGTGAAAAATATTTGTGAAAGTGCAGTGGAACACATATTGATACTATTCCCCAACAAAGCCACAGAAATATTTGGAGTTAGTTTTCAATTCCAGGATTATTAGCAATGGATCTCGTAATTCTGCACTATGATTAAGTGAGGAGAGCGACCAACCATTTTAGACGACGGTTTTTAGTGACATTAGGATTCGAACTGACTTCTGGATAGAAATAACGTAGGTCATGAGCTGGCGACCTTATCAAGTCTCTAGCTCATCGGAAAGTTAGTTTAAAATCAATTGCAAAATTCCACCCGGACAGACATACAAGCCTCTTCGGGAACCCTAGTATAAGACTAGAATTTCTGTTTTTACATTTTCATGTATTGTCATCAGCTTCTGAGATATGGACCAAATTTCAAGTATCTAGCTCATCGGGAAGTTAGATTAATATCAATTACGAAATTCCACCCGGACAGACAAGAAAGCGAGTTAATAAAAACATGTTATAAGGCAAAACATAAGCATGATGAGAGATTTTTTTAATCCTTTTTTTACCATTTATCTGTGCTATAATATGTAACTTTTTATAAAAGGCTAAAATATATATTTGCAATGTGTGTACAACTGCTATGCTACTATACTTGTGGTCTTTTTTATGGGTTAATGATAATGTGGTGTGTAGAAACATGGTTTGGAAGTTCGGGGAGTGAGAAATCAGCTCAGGTGAGTGAGGATATAATTCAAAAATATGTAGTCCAGGACTAACATCACTAATGTTATTCTAAAACATATTCTTTCAATCTCTGTCGCTCAAGGTGTACATGAAATTACAATTGAATTTCCATGGTACATCTAACCAAAATGATAAAAAAAAAGCTTTAAAAACTGAACTTTTCCTTTAAATATTAATATCATAATTTGTTTCAAAAAGATAATAATAGGAAAAATAATTCATCTCTTTTTGATGAAATTATTACAATATTAAGAAAAAAAGATATTAATTAAGCTGTATACTTATATAAACTTCACATATATATTTGCTCATATAGCCCTTATATTTGGGGAAGATAGCCCGCCAAGCTTTTAGGTAATTTTTGGCAATTATTTTTCCTATTTCTCCGTGAAATTTGAGCGCAATTCAATTTATGAGAACATGTTCTAGGAGTTATACTCTCGTCAAACAATAGGCCCTCTTGACCATACATTCACTCGGGATAATTGATTGATTGATTATCTATTAATATCACACTAATAAACAATATGAAGATTTGGTTAAAGGCTTCGTAATAATTTTCATCCAGGAAAAAGGCTCAAATGGTATTCTGTTAAATGCTTCATTCATTTGCCCAGTTGTAGTATCGGTTTAGTTTCGTGATGGACTGAAGAAAAATAATTAATTGTTTGTAATTGATTATGATCAGCTTATTTGATTCGTTCTAGTCTTATAAGTCCCTTTTCATGATTTTGTATTGTTCTATTGATTCTATTCTTTTCCATCAAGCCCGTATTCAATTTCGAAGTTTATGCAAATATACAAGAACTGAAATGAATTGCATGCTCTTATATTTTGTTATTAAATTCCTCTATAAGCATTCGACAAGAGCAATAACAGATTATGTTAGAGGAGAAGACTACAAGAGAAATTATTTTGAACTGAAGCCACTTATAGGAAATATTGTAGTCCTGATTTACAGTGGTTGTCGTTGATGCATATAAATTGAGTCTAGATTTAGGAGTGGATTAATTAGTATTTGCAACTTTTTCAACATTAATTTCTTGTTTAAAATTAATGTGTTGAATTCTGCTCAAGTAGAGATTTACTTTTGTTATTCTTCTCAAGCTGATAACCGTTGTTGTTGTTGTTGGCAATGCCACATTGATCGACAGAGTTAAATCAAGACCCAAGAAATTCATCGTGGCAGGGGGCTAGCTTTTACGCTTGCCGTTAGCCGCAGCTTTGATTACCATGCAGGTGACAGTACTATTTGCCTCAATTCCAACACAATTTTGAAAGAGGACACCCTGGAAGGTGGACAGGGGCTTCTCATCTCTCTGTCCCCTTCACCAGAGGACTTTCGGCTAGATCAGTGCTTCTCAAACTTTTAAGGTTTGCGACCCAATATTAAATCATAATTTTCATCGCGCCCCCCTTACAAACAATAACAATGTATTGAATTCAATACTACTATACTTGAACGTTAAAGCTACAATACGACTTTGAACTCTTAAGTGCTCCAGGCGTATATAAACGTCTCGTTCACTCAAAGCGTTCACTGCCTTGGATGTATATATACGTCTTTCCAAAGTACGATCTTTTCTGTGCGCAGTTATCCATAAAATTATTTCGAAGGCTTTGGAATGCAATAAAAGGACCTTGACAGCGTGCTTGGGAAGGATTTACTTATTTTAGAGGATTTGCTTATTTATTCCTCCCCTCCCCAATACATCACATACATGTACCTACGTGGAAAATGGTGCCATTGGGGAGCAAATCGCATAACTTTTTATGTGTAGTTAAGGGATTAATTATAAACCGTACAAATTATCAAGATAAGTGTTAATTTTTGTAATAATTTAAAAGATGACAACCCCCTTGGGGTCACTGGTAATGATTAAACATGTTCTAATAGTATAGTTAAATTAATTAAGAAATACATTGCGTGTGCAGTACTGATGTATTTATAAGTTTATTATATCAAAGTAAATGTGTATTGTATTTTTTATTTGTCAGAATGGATTCCAGAGTTGCTTACTTTCAGTAAATTAATAATTTTTAGAAAGAATCTTTTGTTTCCGACTTTTCAATGTGCTCGCGCCCCACAGTTTAAGAAACGCTGGGCTAGATGAATATTAAGAGTATCCTCATGCCGCATAGGCATTACACATTTCAAACATCCATACCTTCTTCATGATTCGTCCCCAAGCCCTAAGGCACAACAGTCTGCGACATTGTACCAGTTGAGATGTTGCGATGATAAGTGTAGATATGTTTATTATGTGATAAATAAATAACACAAGCTATTAGTATAATTCCATGCAAAAGTGTCTCTAGAGGAACTTGGTCATTTTAATAGCAGTAAATCGAAGTACATTTGAAGGTCTCTACAAGCAAATGTGTGTGTAGTTAAGTAAATGGAAAAAGAATTCTTTATTAAGACTTTTGTCATAATATGGAAGCAGTGGTCAAAAATTAAACTCCCTGAAACGTTAGCTTATATATACATTATCTACCAATAAGTATTTGTACAAACATGCAAAGGAGAATATCTCCGGTCTTACTCTACAGCATGCCTTCTGTACCTAAATATCGTGTAGGAATCAGAATTGACAGTCTCATGCAAGATGCCACGCAATTCAGAGCTTCCTGACATCAATAAGGAGATAAGTTTCAGAATTGTCCTTAAGAGAAATATCTAGTGAGTTAAACATTCCAAAATCAACAGCGGCTTTTGTGATTAAAAAGTAGTAGGTGTGTGGGGACTGTCGGAATGTGCTTTGATCCGGCAGACCCACGAAACTAAGAAATCGAAACTGACGTTGTGCTGCCAAAGGAATTCAGAAAAACAGCACCAAATTGATTACCCACATACTCCAGGAGTTCTTACAATTATCATTTTTTTATAATTATCATCCACAGGAGCACATTTGCTTGGTTTCTATGGTTGTGCTGCTCCCATGAGCTTTCGGATACAAAATCCAACCGCGCTGTTCCGTTTAGCTGGTGCAAGGCACTTCGAAATTGAACCGTAGAGAAGTGAAAACAGGATTTCTAGAGTGATGAATCAAAGTTCAATTTGGAATTCACCATTTGGACCATTCAAATCCACTGAGTCTGGGTTTGGCGTATGCCTGTAAAATGCCTTTCGCACGAATGCATTAATCCTACTTTAAAGTTTGATAGAGACGGGAATTATGGTCTGGGGAGATTTCTAGTGATATGGACTGGAATCCTTGATCCAAATTCACAGTAAGCTCAACGCCGACTCCTACTCTACTATTCTAGACACACAACAATGTGCTTCCTAAGTTATAGCAATTTTACGGATTGAATCATTGTTACTTCCAGGATCATAATGCCACTTATCATGAAGCGAGGTCCACCATGGATTGATGTTATGACCATGGGGTGAACCAACTGGACTGGCCTGCCAGAGTCCATACTTGAATCCTATAGAAAATCTCTGGGACGAGTTGGATCGCCGAATCAAGAGGTGCAGCAAACGTCCAAAAAATCGGTGAAAGAACTTACATATCTTCTCCACAAGGTGAGTGGAAGAAAATAGCATTGCACTTGCGGAAAGCATGCCCTAGAGTACTAAGGTTGTGCCTCAGGTGGAGGCTCTACCAAAAATTAAATATGTATAAATTTTGTTTGTCTCTTTTATCAGAGGGGTCCAATTACTTACTGGTATATCAGTGGCGTAACGAAGAATATTAGGGCCCCCTGCAAAGTCAGGTTTTGGGCTCCAAGCCGGATCATACGTACTTGTTTTCGCTCAGACTTTGGGCCCCCGCGGTGTGAGGGTTGCATGGGTGTACGTTAAGCCACTGTAGTAGAGAGTGTATATTTTTTCAGATAAAAAAAATAACAGTAATGCAATTAGTGCATGCTTTTTCTTTATTTTAGCTTATCTTATGATACAGTTGTGTTATTTGTATCCATGTAACTCAGCTCAACCCTCTATTTTAATATCTGAAGACATATTCATTACCTTATCGACCAATATATATAATCTATTATAAATTTTAAATAAAAGCAATATGACATACATGATAGCATTTCGAAGATTTGCATTGACACTTTGAATTCGATTTCATAATTTCAACCGAAGAAAATATTTAGATGCTCTGAATTTCTGTGTGTGTAATAGTTTATTCTTACAGAGTAATACCTTTCATTTTATTCTCCAGCGTATTGACCCTGACTAATTTTAATTGACTATAATTAGCTTTAAAGTTCAGTTGTAGAAACCCGTAATAAGTTGATTATCAAGTCAAATAGTAAGATTACTTTTAAGGCAATTAAAATAATAACCCAAAATAAGAATTCCTCTAATCTTTATCAATATTGAATCTGATTACTGATAAATACTTTTTAAAGAGATAACAACAATTGATAATGTTATATGATAACTATTGTATCATTTTTAATAGCTAATCCCTCACTCATTGCTTCAACTATTATTTGGGATATTTCAACTACTTTGTGGTATAAAATAATCGATTTTCAACTGATTGGTCGATTATATTTAGTATCGCATTTTAAAGCAACACTATAACTATTGGCAACAAGGCTTAAAGTTTAATCCACAAGAATGGTATCTGAACTGTCACCCTTGACAATGGGTATAAAATTTGGAAAAAGTAATAGCTTCGCTTTTTTAATACTTTTTTGTTTTTTCTGGCAAGGTTCACAAAGCGGCTGTACAGTTCAATATCATAAAGTGGAACGTTTTTGTATTTGGTTGAAAGTTCCTTCAACATATTCTATCTCCTCCTCCCCCTTTAATGGCCAATGAGCTCCATAAAATACGAAAAAATAACTCAAAGTCCGTGACGTAATGCTGTTTAGCACTGACGCCATGGACGTCTTAAGGCATGGGCCAGGGTCCAGAGCCTTGGTCACAAAGGGAGCCTTGCCTTGTTCTCAACTCAGACTTAATAAGATCATGATTCGAATAATTTCTATGGTTAAATGTTATTTCCGGTTATTTTCTCTGAAAAACTGGGGATTTCGGACGATATGTCACCTGGCTACCTTCTTAGCAGTCCTTTTGGCTTTTTGTGCATCGTTTGTTAACTTAAGGTACGTAACTTCCTTTATGAAAAAATTGTTTTTTGCAGCCTTAACTCAAATTTTGGTAGTTCATCGTATATAGACCATGACTCCTACTCCAACACTACAGCTTGTCCCTCCATTTTCATGCACCTCAGTAAAAAATTAATTTTTTTTTTATGAACAAATTTAAATAAAGTTACGTATTTTGACACCTCCCGAACTAACTCGCTAAGTGCTACTGACATATGCTGAGCGTGAGGCGAGCGTTAAAAGTCACGTGCCTTGCTATGTGATATTCAAAGTGAATCAGAGATGTATTTCATATTTTGCCGGTTTCTCATTCGGCCTTCTATAGAACGCCTAGGAAATGCGTGAAATATGAATCGTTTCATATATTGCCAGCTCGTTTTAGGCACCATATAAAATGCCTAGGCATTCTATAGAATACTGGATTTCAAACTTTACAAGTAACACATACGCATTGGATATACGTACATGGAAAAGATAAATTACTCGATTTTAAACAAAACTTAAATGAAATATAAGTTTCAAGATTTTAATCTGAAATTTTATCAAATACGTTAAACAAGTAAGCATTGATTTTGCCTCAAATGTTTAGGCAAATTTTGTATGAATTTTCAAAAAGGAAAAATAGGGTTAAACTTCTGAATATTTTTTTAAAAACAAAATAAGATCACCCTTTTTGTTTCGAGAGAGCAATAGTATTTCAGATCATGTGCTATTCTTTGTTTTATTCGAAGAAACATTTAATTTTTAATAAAAAAGATCTATTTGGGCAGAATCTGAAATACCCAGTCTAGTCAGAATTTGATTAACGTAAAAGTCCCCCAGGTATTTCTTAGCATAAAAAATTGAAAAAGTCTCATAAGGGCTTACAGCTATGTTTGTGGTATTCGAATATTATAACCAGTCTGTATTTTTTAATTACTTTTGATAAAATAAATTTAGATCCTATAAATAAAAGACTTATTTAGTACATTTTGATATAATAATCAACCCTCAGTGAAAGGTCAGAATACTCAATCTTTTAAGCATCTCAACTGTGGTTTCAAAGGATTGAAATGTCGTGGTTTTAAGACGGTTTTGAAAAATATCGCTTACCATTATCCAGAGGCTTTTTGATTTGTTGACAAGGAGCTTGAAAAAGGATTATTGTAATATGTATTATTCCTTGAGAACATTGGACTTATTGGAAAAAATGCTGCAACGCACTATCATTTGCTTTTTCTTAATTTAGTGTTGCATGATAATGTAAATAATTCTTTCTAATTAATAAAATAATTAATAAGTTCCACTTAAGCTAAAAGCTAATGTGCAATGTTACAGACATGTAAAC